>CAJJDM010000071.1:398779-419386 GCA_905182975.1 Paramecium primaurelia | reverse complement strand
TATAGCTTGATTTACAATTATAAAAAATTAGAGAGCATTTTACTCAACACTATGCCCAACATGGCATTAATTAAGTAATGATAATGCTAAAAATTATAGATCGTATTTTTCTACAAGCTTTGTATGAAATAATTTTATAATCATAATAATAATCAAGATATCAAAATTATAAAACGTATCTTAATAGTTTAGCTCTAGTTGGTTTATTTTGAATTACAAACCAAAATTTTATTATCAATTTTAAAATATCGATCTAAATAATACTTAAAAGAATTAAGTTAAATTAAAAAAATAAATATTTGAAAAAATCTAAACTATATTAACAAAGAATTTGGTAAAAATCAGATTCTGAGTGATAATTGAACATTATATATAAATGATAAAACTAAAACTTAATGTTGATTTAAAAAAAGGTTTCTGCTTTTTGTACTAATCCTTATTATAATTCTTATATAAGGAAACTACAAAATGATTCTTTAGAATAGAAGAAAAAACAATTATTGGCATTATACTGCTATAAAAATTTTAAATAAAGCACGTAGATTATTAGAAATGGCCGTACATTTTATAATAAAGAAAAAACATTCAAATCATTTTTTGAGTGCTTTATTTAAGTAATTTCTATTGATATTAAAGTAGGTTTTCATTTGTTAGTAATTAATATTTCTTGCTAAGCATTATATTAAAAAATCTCAAATCAAAGACAATATATTCAAGAATTGAATGCATAATTACAAACGATAATTAAAGTTTCCTTAATATTTTATTTTTTTAGATGTTTCTTTAGTTAACAGACTTATTGATGGGAAGAGTTTAAAATAATTTTTAAACTACAATTATCTGAATAAACATTTTGAGCCCATTCTTATTTTTTTAAGTAGTCTATCTGAAGAAGTGATACTAAAATTATTCACTATTAAATATTTTTGTATTTTTATTGAAATTTACATTTTATTAATTATTGAATTATAATAATTTTAATTAATTTTAATTTCTTGGTAAATAACTCTTATATAGAATAAGATTTTTAAATATTTCTTGCAAATCAATTAAAAAGGATATCTAAGCAGATTATTATTCTTAGAGTTTGGCTCAAAGATTTATCAGAATAAATAGTTTTTTTTTCTCATCTATCTATAAAAACACACATAGTTTTATGAAAAGTTGCGAATTAAAATTATCCTTTATTAATTTGACAATTTGTTGCAGAGTGATAGAGGAATTTATTGAACAATTTTTTCAGATTATACAAATATTTATTTTAAATAACATAATTTTAAGATAATAATGAATAAATTTGATAATTTAATAGGCGTATTAAAGACGTGCAATATTTTTGATTAGTATTTTAATATTATTTTAATTTGATGATAGTGATATGTTATATGGCCTAAATCGTTGTAGTAGTGAGCAAATTTTTAACTACTGAAATGAATCCTAATAATCAATTTGAAAGAAAAATTATATAATTAACAGATAATGGTTATGTAACTAACAGTTGTCTGACATATGGGTTATGGTCAAAATTCAACCCTCTTAGTGCAATATCTTAAGTGGGATATTAAGGAATTTTTGATAGTCATTGCTTTCATTTACATAATGCTATGGATTTAGAATAATAAAATTTAAATATAGTATATTTTGATTGTCTTGACTATGAGTCAAAGAAAATAACAAAAACAATTTAATTTATCAATAATTAGAACTAATAAATAAGGTTTGATTTAGTCATTGATACATTTGAATATGAAAATATTTGGTATTTCTTCCAAGTAATAGTATGGCCAAAATTAGATAAGTTCCATTTGATAGTAACGAAGAAATAGGAAGTATTATTACAAATCACCAAAGAAATTAAATAAATATTAAAAGATTTAAATTTAATATTAACTTTTGGAGGTAATTTATAAGTACGTAATTTCCAAATACTTGAAGTATACTAAAACGAGGGGTTTTCTTATTTTCCAGGTCCTATATGGTAATAGGAAGTATCAATTCAAAGACTAGACCTTGATTTTGATTTCATTCATTATCTTTAAGAGACATTTGAATAAAATTTCAAGCATTGCCTTTGTAATCAAAATCAAAAATATAAAATAAACGACTAAGACTTTAAAAATTAATAATAACACTAATTTATATCCGAAAACTAAAATTGCGATTCCTTCATTCTCATAGGATGGATTAAAATAAAAGAAAATAAGAATTCATATGGAAAATTTAGTTATTAATTAATGAAGGTTTCAGCCAATTTATAAAATCCACAATTATAGAATCAAAACTTGTCTCCCTTTTAATTATTTTATCATTTTGCTACATTAAATAATGAGATAGAAATTACTACATATAATTATACTTTTCCTGATTCTTCAATTGATTTTATAGATGATCCTTTTTTATTAAAGAATAAATGGCTAATCTAAAACTAAATATCACTTTGGCATTATTTAAAAGTAGAGTTATTAAAGTCGAAATTAAAAGTTGAAATTACATTCTATAATTAATAGGAAATTAATAAATATGATGTTTAGTATGATGTTTATTAATTTCATAATTGTCAGTTTTAAGTAAAATATGGAAATTTGTTAGATATATATCCTAATTATTTAATTGTTTAAGTCAGAAATTTAGAATTTTATAATTGTTTTATAGACTAAATCTAATTAAGCTGCCATCTAAGCTGCAAAGATTGTGATGGTCCAACTAATCAGGATTGTTTGTCTTGCCCATAAGAATCAAAAAGAATTTATCTTCCAGAACATAAAGTCTGTATATGCCCATATAATACAATTGAAATTGAAAATTAATGTTAAGATTATAAACAATCTAATCTACAATTGATAAAGGAGGAAATCTTACAAAAAAGTAAAAATTGTTTATACGGTTATTTTGAATTTGATGGAGATTGTTATTAATGGTAAATTATCATGAAATATTTAGTCCTTCAATAATTAAGGAAGATTAGATTACATGTTATGAATGCTTAAGTAATCCATAGAACTGGTATCAGAATCCTATCTGTTAAAATACATTTATTTTCAAGCCAAATACTATTTTAGAGGAAGCATTTTAATTAGTTGATAATGTTCAGTTTTATTTCGATGGAGTATAATTAAATCCCATTCATTAAACCCACTCATTCCCTTATAATAACAATTTATTAAATTCAGATGGCATCTTTAAAGAATATTTATTAGCAGAAATGTATTTTAGACATTTTTGTTAGTAAATTGATCTTGATTAAAGCGATTAATTAATTTGTTACGAATGTTTTATAGAATCCTGTTAAATTTGTTAAATATCTATTGAATCCTTTTAATGTGTAAAATGTGATGAAGGTTTTACATTAATAGATGGTAATTGTATCTATATAGAAAAAAATTATTCAAATGATTAACTTATCTGCTTACCACCATTATATCATTCATTTAAAAATTAATGCAAATTATGCGAAATCAAAAATTGTATTTATTGTTTTGAATACTCAGCTCAGAATTTAGATTTATGTTCATTATTGAACTTATCTGAATTAGTATTAATATGGTTATAAAATGTTTAATAAGGTTGCGCACTTTGTGAATAAGATTATATCTTTGACTTTACATTAGGATTATGTTTACTTTAGAAACCTGAAATAGAAAATTGTTTAAGATCTTTTATTAACTTATAAAGTAAGGAACAGTGTACTTTATCTAAAAATGATGATTTTTCTATTGCCCCTCAAATTTCAAATTGTGAGAATCTAATATTAAAATGTTAATACTGTACAATCAATATTGAGAAATAAATCAAATGTGTATTGTGCCAAAAAGATTACATTATTGAAAATAATAATTGCTATTAAAATGATGAATTTGATGTTGAAACATAATTAATTCAAAATTAGGTCAACTAGATTCAAAGTTTTGTACTTTAATTTGTACCTCAACTTAAATTAAATGTTTATAGTTAATTTTTGAATCCATAGCCAAAAATTGATGAGCCTTGTGATCCAGAATGTCTATTGTGTGTTTCTCAAGTCTAAACTTTTTGTAAGGTATGCCCATTAAATTATTACAAAAAATCAGTCATAACAGAATAAAGTACAAAATGTTCATATTGTCCTCCATTATGTTAAGCATGCATTAATCGTTTAGATTAGGAAATTTAGGTATAAATATAAATATAATAATTAGAAAACTTAACCAAATTTCATAGTAAATGATTTAAACCAAATCTATACAAAGAAATGTATTTATCCATATAGAGATTCTGCTATTAAGTTAGATTCTTATTAACATTTAATTAAATATTGCTTTAATAGTGATTGTTAGAATAAATTTTTGTTTGAAATTTCCTAATACTCATGCGATTTTTCTAGATTTAATCGAAATTATGAAGATATTATCAATACCTAATATTGTAACTAAATTGGGATTGAGGAATTAACAATAAATTTTACATTTAAGGTCTTTGAATCACTTTGTTTTTTTATCTTGCCTTTAAACTTAAAGACTGAATTAAAACAAAAAATATTTACATTGCAAAAAGTGAATTTTCATTTATCATCTTAGAAATATTTGGAAATTATTCTTACATTTCCATTCTAATTTAATGAATTTGATTAAATTGAAATTAGTAATTTAGGCTTTGTGATTTAAAATGATTATTATTTACTTTTTAATAATAGTAAGAATTAAGTTCATTTAAAAATTATTAACTTTACAATTCAGAATAGTACACTATAAAATATTAATTCATTATTTGCAACAGAAGTATTTGGTAATATAACATTAATAAATTTTACTATTTCTAATTCTGAATTTCTTAATTCATCTATTTTTAATTTTCAAAAATAACTATTATTAGGATAAATAAAAATAATATCATTATCAATTCTGAATTGCACATTTATATAATCTGCAATATTTAAGTTCTCTTAAATAGATTAACTTCTATCCTTTCAATAATTCATAATCATTTAATCCTATTTAAAAAACTCAACAATAATTAGTTTCTTAAACAGTTAACCTTAATAAGGATATCTATAAGGAGAAAACCTAAAAATACGAAATAGTAGTTTAGTAAACTCTTATTTTATTAATAGCACTGCATAAATGAGAATACAGTTTAATAATTTAGACATATGTTTCAATTATTTAGAAACTTCAATTATTATAACTATTAGTTTTGAAATTTCAATTAAATAAATAATAATTCTAGAAAATTTATTTGTTTTCTCCTAATTCTTATCAGTTACATAAATATTATTTAAGAATCATTAAATATGTTATCTAGATAATTTGAATGCGATAAAAAATGAATTTTAGACTTCAAATATAATTCTCATATTTTCTACATTTTAAACAAATACCATATAAATTTAATTAACAAATTTCATCATCAAATAAAATTCTAAATATTCTACATATGATGATATGATTTAGCTATTTTACATAAACAGTAATGAAATATATATATCAAATTTCTTAATTGTTGATAATAATAATTTCGTCATATTCTATTTATCTGAAAATAATAAGCTATTAATTTCGAATATAATATTTAAGAATTCACTTAAAAATAAAAAGATTCCTTTATCTTAAGATTGTTTATAATTAATATAAAAAACTAAACTACTTTTAATTATAGGCTTCACTAATATATATATAACTAATATTTAAATCTCAAAAATTCTCAATATTGATGAATCAATAATATAAATAAGTCCAAGTTAATAAAGATTAGAATATTTCAATTCCTATATCGAGATAATGAATCTATAATTTACTGAAAATACTTTAATTTAATCAACTTTGGTTGATCTGATTTCATGTTTAATTATCGAATCCTATAACAAGGCTACCATAAAATTAAATAATATCTCATATTTTGAAAACTTTCTCCACTCTTATTCAAGTGGTTCAATAAGCACTATAGTAAATTTAATATACTTTATGTCTTCATCAAGTGTAATAGAAATTACAAATTTATTTTATGAGAATAACACTTTGACTAATTCTTCTAATTCATTTATGATAATAAGATCTGATATTCTAATGATGATTAATTTTACAATAAATAATTTAAATTTATTATCACAATAATTATGGGCAAATTATTATGACTTTTAATTTAATGGATTATTGGATTAAGAAAGTTTGAATGATTTTGTTTTCTAAGTTTTACAAACTAAAAATAACGGAGGAGGTGTTGGTTAATTCTTAGTTTCTAATATATCTTGTATAAATTGCACATTCAAAAATATATTAGCAATAGAAAGTTTCATATTTGACATTTCAACAAAGGCAAATGGCATCATAAATTTTATAAATATCAAAATAGATTATGCAAATAACAACTTAAAATAAATTAAAAAAAGTATAGGTTGCTTTAATATAGAGTCTTCAAATAGTAAGCTGAATCTAAGAGTGAAAAATGGTTTATTTACTAATATATTTAATAGAATGGGACCTTCCATTTTTACAATTTAACCTTCTAAATTATTGAATTCAATCTTTTTAAATGGTATAAACCTATTAAATTGTCTTTCATTAAAAGATTAGATACTGAATGTTAAATTTTCATCTTCAATAGCTGTTAATAATAAAGTTATAATTAAAAAAGTGAGAATTGTTCAAAATCATGATGCATGGATACAATATTTCTAAAGGATTAAAGATTTAACCATATAAGAAGTCACTGACATTGGAAATAGTAAAAACTCATTAATGTTTTTCTAAAATTGTATAATTAATATAGATGGATTTATATTAGAAGGGATAGTTATTAATTCTATTTTTTAATTTGAGAATATACCTTAATTATAACTTAATAATATAAAAATAGAAAATATTTAATTGTTCTACTTCCTTAATTTAATCACAATTACTTAATTTTTGTAAATAAAATCAATAATCAAAATTAAATAACTCAGTATCAGAAATATTTCTATTTACAAGAATGATATAAATTATTCATTGAATTATTTTTCAAATATTTATCTTATTCGAGGATGTACACTATATGAATAATCTTTTGAAAATTAACAACAGGATCATCTATTTTTAGGTGTTAATTCACTTTAATAAATAAATAACAAAGATAACTCACTAATTTACATCAACAGCATTTCAAATTAGACTATATTATTTTTTAAAGACATTACATTATATTTAAATAATTGTTAATAATGTTATAATGGAATGGTTTTCATTGAAACTTAAGACTTTAAATCTATTAAATTTTAAAAGCTTAATTGTTATTATAACTTAATAAAAAGAAATGGATGTTTGTATTTTCTATAATTAACTGAAATTGCATCTAAAATATAAATTGAGAATTCTAATTTCCTTTATAATAATGGTAGTTAGGGAGTAGCTATTTTCTCATAAAAAGTGAAAATATCTATAAAGTTTTGTAAAATTATCAAAAATTATGCAGAAAATTTTGGTGGAGGCTTATATATTCACTCAAATTCTATGAGCTTTATTATTATTCAATCAATAATTATAGGTAATAGAGCAAGAGTTGGTGGTGGTATGTATTTAAAAGGTGATTGCAATTTAAATAAGGATAATTTTGTATCTTCAATATTATTGTTTAATATTGCTTAAGAATATGGTAATAATGTTGTAGAGATTCCAACTCATTTGGCTATTTATCTGAATTTCATGGAAAATCCTTCAAAACCTTCCATTTTAAATAATACTAATTTTAATATGTTGAAACTTAAAAGGTATCGGATGATTGAATAAGGAAATTATATTTATACTAATGATTTAATAATACCAAGTAATTA
Organism: Paramecium primaurelia; assembly: GCA_905182975.1. NCBI lineage: Eukaryota > Ciliophora > Oligohymenophorea > Peniculida > Parameciidae > Paramecium > Paramecium primaurelia. Next base: position 411,606 of record CAJJDM010000071.1, on the reverse strand, counting down.
GGTTATTAAAACTCTCTAAATTTTTGATTTACACAACTCAACTTATAAGCTTTTTGTTAAAGATATTAGATTATTCTACAAAAATAGTAGAAATGAAATAATATTTGATCAATTTAATTCAACTTGTGAAGTTACAAATAAAATTATCACTACGACTTTTCAAGAATTATATAGAAAAGGAAATGTTTAAACCTTATTTTATGATAATTAATAGAATTCATTTGATTTTGGATTGTTATAATTTAATTTAGATCCTAATGAATAAACTTATAAAAATTTATAAATTGAAATTAATTGTTAAATAGAAGAGGCCAGAAATAATTTACTTTATATAATAACTGCAAGAAGTCTAAAATGCCAATTAGGTGAATTTTACATAAATGGTGGATGTCAGATCTGTTAATCAAATTAAGGGTATTATTCAGTTACATATAATGCAACAAAATGTTCTATTTTTGATAATGATAAGCACTTTGATATTACTTCAAATATGATAAACTTGTTACCAGGATTTTGGAGACCAAATAAATTATCAGATTATGCAGAGTATTGTTTTAAGAATCCATAATTTTGTCATGGAGGTTGGTAAGTTGGTGATTATACATGCAGTGAAGGACATATAGGAGCATTGTGTGAAGAATGTGATGTTTATGATACTAAGGGATTTGGTAAATATTTTAAAAATTAATGGGATTAATAATGTCTAAAATGTTAATTTGAGTTAAGTAAATTAATCTCAGTATTTATTGTTGGAATTTGGTATTGAATTCTTATTATAATAGGACTTTTGTGTCTATATTTATGTCTTTAAAAAGTATACATTCCTCGAACTTATTATATGCATAATTAATTATTGGATAACGATTTAATAAGATATTATTTAAATTAAATTAAAGTAATAGTAAAATAATTAATTATTAGATCATGAAAGTATTTTGATAAAGATGCTGTTAAATTATTTCTGGATATTTTCTGTGATATTTACTTTTAACATAGAATTCTCTTTTTCTTTTATTTTTATTGAATAAACTAGTGATAGTTCTTCTTTTATGTCTAAAGATTTGGATTGTTATTTGTCATTGATTCAATAGATACCAAATATTTATTTGAAAATATTGACAATGATAATATTAATGGTTATGTAATTTAATATAATATTTATTGGATCATCTTTGTATTTGTTGTATGTTAAACAAAAGTATGATTTAAGTATTTTATCGAATACTGCTTTATATTTGTATATTTTCAATTTTGCAGGATTAGTTAAAATGTATATATTAAATTCAAAATTATTAGGTTTTCATCTGTTGTTTCTAGAATAGAAGTATCAAATACTAATTATATTCATGGTGATGTTTCTATGATATATGGAACTCAAGATCATTATTTATGGATGTATTATTTTATAATCCCTGGATTGATTGTGATTGGTATTTTGATACCATTATTGATTTTTATCTTGTTGATGATAAATTAAAATAGATTGGATAAGATTAAAATTAGAAGACATATTTCATATTTATTGAATGAATACAAAATGGAAGGATTTTATTGGGAATAGATTAAATTATTTAAGAAAGCAATCTTAATATTTATTCTGACCAATTTTGAAACTGAAATAGTTTTGAAGGCTTCCCTATTAGGATTATGTTTATTAATGTATCAGATATTAGCAGCATTTAATTAACCATTCATTAATCAAAAATTTAATAATTTGGATTTATAGAGTAGTTAAATTTGTTCAATTTCAATTTTATTAGCATTAACAAAATAAATTTGTGAATAAAAGAATTACTTAGGTGCTTCTATGCTGATATAAATTGTTATTATTATTTGCTTTATTAAAATGTGTTACCCTTTTATTTTTGACATAGTAAGAAGTTATATAAAGCTTTATAAATTGTAATTGTTAAATAAATTGTATTAACTTCTAAATTCTAAAGTACCAAATCTGTATTTTACTATTTTATTAAAAAATTTTTTAGAGAAGGAGAAGTTGAGAGAAATAAGAATCAAATATCTTTTTATGCAATTGAGAGATCATCTGATATAATTTTCAAGAATATAATTAAAAAACTCAAAGTAATTTAGATAATTGATATCTTTACTAACTTCAAGAATTCAGAGTTCAAAATAGATTACCGCAAGGAATGATTTTCATTAAAATCATAATATGGCATCTGAAGATACTAACAAAAGGTATATTTCTAAATTTGAAAGAAGCGATTATGAAAATTGAAATGAAAGATATTATATAAAATTTCTAATCATTAATATGAGATTTTCACATTTTCATCCTTTGAATAGATATCTAATTAATGAATTGACTTAGATCAATAATCAGCTTTTTTTGGATGTAAAATTTTTTAGACTCATGCTAAAAAGAAATATATTTTATTTTTATATATTAATTCTTATTAAAATTAATTAGAAAACTTATTAACAGACTCTTCCATTTTTTAATTTTAAATTCTTCAAATTTTATCATTATAATACAAATATTGATTAAACTATGATGGGATGCCTTTTATAATATAATAATTATTTTATTTCCTTATATTTAAATGAATAAGTATATGGAATATTTTCCTTCCTAATTTACAAGCCCATTTATTTCTTCTCTTAGAAAGTGCATCTAAATTTCTTTTTTTATTAATTTCAAACTTGATTTTTTAGTCTTCCTATTGTAAAATCACTTAATTTTGGTAAAACTCTTTAATTTTAGCACATATTTAATTTTCATATTAATCACCAAATAAATATAATTTGGAATATCGTTATACTTTTTCTGAAATTCTTTTATAAAAAAGTAATATAAATTCTATCACAAATTACATTTACTCTAAATATTTAAATCATTCTAAATCTAATTACTAATTATTTTTAATTGATTTCATTGCTCATAAGATTTTATGAGTAAGGTATCCATAATTAATTAGTTATTAAGAGTATAAATATAAGTTTATATAATGATAAAAAACAGATACTATTTTTGTTATATAAAATTGATTTTACCAATCCTAAAACCATAGAATAATATAAATCTAAGACTTTGTATTTATTAGTCTTTTTCCATTAATAAAACAAATTTATTTGTATTTAAATATATCTGTTGCTTTAAATAACAAAATATATGATTATATATTATTAGTATAAATTGAAAGTAGCGATCTAGAGTTACCCTTAAGGATTTGGAGTTTACTAAAATATTATTAATTTATGATATATGAGTAATAATAGCTGAAAAAATTTCAATATGAATTAGGACAAATTAATCCATCATAAATCNTCAAGAATTCAGAGTTCAAAATAGATTACCGCAAGGAATGATTTTCATTAAAATCATAATATGGCATCTGAAGATACTAACAAAAGGTATATTTCTAAATTTGAAAGAAGCGATTATGAAAATTGAAATGAAAGATATTATATAAAATTTCTAATCATTAATATGAGATTTTCACATTTTCATCCTTTGAATAGATATCTAATTAATGAATTGACTTAGATCAATAATCAGCTTTTTTTGGATGTAAAATTTTTTAGACTCATGCTAAAAAGAAATATATTTTATTTTTATATATTAATTCTTATTAAAATTAATTAGAAAACTTATTAACAGACTCTTCCATTTTTTAATTTTAAATTCTTCAAATTTTATCATTATAATACAAATATTGATTAAACTATGATGGGATGCCTTTTATAATATAATAATTATTTTATTTCCTTATATTTAAATGAATAAGTATATGGAATATTTTCCTTCCTAATTTACAAGCCCATTTATTTCTTCTCTTAGAAAGTGCATCTAAATTTCTTTTTTTATTAATTTCAAACTTGATTTTTTAGTCTTCCTATTGTAAAATCACTTAATTTTGGTAAAACTCTTTAATTTTAGCACATATTTAATTTTCATATTAATCACCAAATAAATATAATTTGGAATATCGTTATACTTTTTCTGAAATTCTTTTATAAAAAAGTAATATAAATTCTATCACAAATTACATTTACTCTAAATATTTAAATCATTCTAAATCTAATTACTAATTATTTTTAATTGATTTCATTGCTCATAAGATTTTATGAGTAAGGTATCCATAATTAATTAGTTATTAAGAGTATAAATATAAGTTTATATAATGATAAAAAACAGATACTATTTTTGTTATATAAAATTGATTTTACCAATCCTAAAACCATAGAATAATATAAATCTAAGACTTTGTATTTATTAGTCTTTTTCCATTAATAAAACAAATTTATTTGTATTTAAATATATCTGTTGCTTTAAATAACAAAATATATGATTATATATTATTAGTATAAATTGAAAGTAGCGATCTAGAGTTACCCTTAAGGATTTGGAGTTTACTAAAATATTATTAATTTATGATATATGAGTAATAATAGCTGAAAAAATTTCAATATGAATTAGGACAAATTAATCCATCATAAATCTCAATTTTATTTCTTATTCGGTAATGAGAGTGATTTTTTTGCAATTGAAATTATTCTCCTGTTCTTTTGGATCTTGGTTACATTTTTAATAATTTTATGAGAAATTTGATATTATATACCTGCACCTACTTAGATGTAGAGCCCTTTTGGTACTTATTAAAGACCGCACATTGTATTAATATGGGGAATTCTATAAATAATTTAGCCAAAAAAATAAGAAGGATTGAATAAAAATTAAATAACTTTTCAGAAAATATCAACAAATCTACTCAGGTAATTTTATAAATGAAAGTTAAAATGTAGTAAATAATAAAAAACAGATTGATAAAAAAGAACTAGGGTAACCATTAAGAGGATAAAGTCTCATAGTGAGATATAAATGGAGAATTAATAGAAATAAGATATAGAATAGTATATAGAGGAGATGAGTGAGAATTTAAACAACAAGGAAACCAAAGGAATTGAGAGAAGATTAGTAAAAGTTACACTATAATATATCATGTAAAAAGGATTTTTCTGATTTATTTGATAAACAATTAAATAAACTAAACTTTATATATTTATTTAATTAGAATATAATTAAATGTAATATCTGCATATTCCTGCCTATAAAAATAAAGGAATTAAAAATATATATTGATATTTATAAATGACCTCAAATAAAATAGATTTATGTTAACAAATCAATTTTAATTATATGAAATATAATTTTAATCATGTCAAATCTTCTTATTTCATGATAATTTTAATTTGGCGCTAAAATGAATCATCAAATAACAATATTGATTGAGGTAATAAATAAACTACTTTTCTTAGATGGCTTATTTATATCATTTCATAGTTGCTTATTTTTATAACTATAATTAAACCAAATAACAATTAAAAAGCAATAAAAAATGCATAAATAATCTAAATTATTGATTAAATTGATTACAGTAAAAGTCATTTGTAATTAACTAGAGTAGTTATTTAAATTTTGAGCTAAATCTTTTACTAATTCTTTAATAACCCAAGATGTGAAGGTAGCCCCTTCTAATTCTCTTAATGGTACCTGAGTAGGTGGTCTGGATGTGAAATTATTAACTTATTTTTCAGCATAAACTGAAGTATACATTAAATTCAATGTAGGTATTAAGCCTTTATTTAAGATTCCTTATAAAACAAATGGACATAAGGATTATGAAACATTTGCATATTTCTATAGATGATAATTATTTTATTTACCTCCGGCAAAAAATTACATAAAGATTGTGTGCTTATATCAGTGAATAAATTCATAGAATTATCATCTAAAAGATAATCATTTTAATTGACTTATAGAAATTAAGTGCTAAAATTTTAAATCTATATTAAACTATTATCAACTTAATCTTAGATGCCTTAAATATCTTGGGATGTCAAAAATGCAAAAGCCACAATCCTATATAAAATTTCCCTTTAAGCATAAATGATGAGAATATTAACTCCTGTATTGGACAAGGATGAATATATTTGTCCTGTGTTTTTTTATTTAAATAGATATTAATCAAGTGAATTAATAGTCAAGAGATTAATTAATAGAATTATAATGAAGCTAAATAAAAAGATTCCAACTTAAATAAAATTATAAATAGTGACTTATCTTTTTCTTTTTAAGCCACTTGTTTTTTTGCCTTTTCTATTGACTAATTTATAGAATTCTCCTTCTTGTTTTTTTAAATTTTCATCGAATTATTAGATTTCTAATGTGTATTGACATAAATAGTTATAATTGGCATTAATATGACTTTATAAAAGTTTAAGTCTTTAAATTTCATATAGCATAATATCTTTATCTTGTTATGGGAGTAAACTTAAAATTTTATTTTTCAATCGTCGTTATTTTACTAAATAGTAGAAATAACAAATTGAAATAATTGTAAGTAAGCAATTAAAGGTAGCATTGATAACAATAAGCTCAATTTGCTAATTACTTAATGAATTTATTAACAAATCTAAAATATCATTACTTAACTAAGTAAAAATTGAAAAAATTGAAAGGTAATTTTTGTAGGAATAATAAGAATAAGCACTATCTATTACTAATGGTCGAATTGTAAAAGCTAATTTATATTCATATTGATAGTTTAGCATTGCTAGAATTCCACTCCTAAAAGTTGTATTTCTTTAGCTTCCTTTGTTTGTTGATGTATACCAATAACTTTCAAAGTAATAGTCTTTCAAAAAAGATTAAAATTCTTTTCTTTAGATAACATCCATGATATTAGATTTTAAATCATCATATCCTTTAACCAAATTTGAATTAGGAAATGCTACTAATTCATTATATTCCTATTGTGTTATCATTTTTGTAGAAATAGCTTAGTTGAGTCCAACTATTGTGTATCTTGTATTTAAAAAAGATTCTATTGGTTCATAAATATCATACTTAATACTCAATAATACCATAAGATCCTAATATTTCTATAAATTTTAAACTTATTCAATAAGAATTATCATATTTATTATCCCTACAAGAATATAAATGAAGAAAGTTATATTAAATAGTTTGATATTGTTGGGGAAGATTTTTGAGTATATTAATTCGTTGATTACTTTAAATTATTTAAAATAAAGAGATCTTCTAACTGCAGCTACTGAGGAAACTTATGAACCTACATCATCAAACTATTATTAGGCCTTTTCAGAATATTAGTCTTATACTGAGGCTATAGAGTTCTATAGTTTCTTATTTATCTTGCTGTTATTATCGAGCTTATGGTTATTTTCAATTTTTAATTCTAGTCCATCACTTAAACTATTAACTAATAAAGGTCTTTATGAATCCAGAAGAGATGTATATTATTACTAATTCATTTAATTCAAGCTTGTAATTTCATTCCATAAATTAATTTCCAAAGGAATATTAATTATTTCTTTTTCGTCAATCTCTCCTTAAGGTATTGATATAGATTCTAATAATTATGGTTTCTCTGATTTCAAATCACTTATCTCAATAATGTAGTAGAGATTCTTTTTATTAATAAACCTTACTTTTACACTTATTAAACCTTGAAAAAATTCTAAAGATTTTTTATAAGTTTTTAAATTAGGTGAAGTTTATTTATTAATATTTAATGGAAAGAAGAGTTTATACAATCCCAAAGTCCTATCCTAAATAAAGTCTTTTTCTTTTAATTCTGGAATAAAAATAAATACTGAAATATCATATAGTAGCATCTTAGTATTTGCTGGATAATCTAAGATATTTTCATAAAGAACTTATGAGATTTCTCTTATCTTAAATTGAGAATCTAAAATAATGTAATGGACTTAATTGTCACTGTTTAATTGCTTTAGAAACGTTGTTACTAATAACTAGTTCATTTTTAGATCAAAAGATATGTCCATACACATTTCAATTGGACTTATGATTCCTGTAGATACTTATAAAAAGGATTAATTAATGTTTAAATAATATTTATTCTTACCTGTTTAAAAAAAATCTTTTATCAAGTATTTATGAAGTGAGATCAAAGATTATGGAACCATCTCTTCAAAAGCAATATATTTTCGCTATCCAATTTTCAATTATTTTTTTTCATTGTTTGATACAAATTCAATATTGTCCTCATCTTTTAAAATGAATGATGCGAAATAATATTAATTTACTAATTCTTAATAAACATTATTAGAAAAGATTATCTATTCTTAATCTTCTAAATGAGTATTCATTGTATTAATTGTTTGAGAATTGATTAGATCATTTAGTATTTCTATTTGAAAGAACAATAATAAACTCTTATTATTGGAAGCTAATTATATTATTTAAATATACTTGGCATTTACTAAAAATTGTACATTAATAGTTCTTTAAATTAATCCATTTCTTAGATTATTTTGAAAGCCTAATAATTGATGAATTCATCATCTAAATTTGGTGTATTTGATAAATCATCCAAGAAATCAATTTTATATTTCATGATGTCATTGAATTTATTTTGAATAGTTTTCTCAGAATCAAACTTTTATTGAAATTATCTAATTGCTTGTTTGATAACTTATAATTTTGTAGCGCTAGATGATTTACTTTAAATTGAACATCTGATTGACATGAAAATTTGATGTTAAAGTAGTCTAAAAAGCATTTTGTGAGTAATTGAAACTTAACCTTTTATTAATTGTACTTATTTCGTATATTATGATTTTCTATTAAAAGAGTTAAGTAATTTCTAAGTAATGTTCAAAGCTTCAAATAATCTATTATTATAAATAAGCAATTATATGAATTACAAGTAAAATAATGATGATTATATTTGAGATTATTTGATAAAGGTTTTAAAAATATCAATTTATTCTTTAAGGATAAGATGCTCCAATTTAATCATGATCATCTCGTCATTTCTGCAAAAGCAATATTACTTATTACATTTCTGTTGATGTTATATTACCAAAATTTTATTAGCTAATCTATATTCAGAACCTCTTTCTTAAATTAACTTTTAATATTTGAATAGTTTCTACTTTCCATCCAACAATTTATAATCAATGTTATTATCATTCAATTGAACTACTTAAATCTGTAAAATAGAGTTATTCAAGTAATATAAAGAAATTAATTTGTAAAGTAAAATTCCAACAATAATCCACAAGAATTATAATCCGAAATTACTTGCATTGATTATTAATTATTAAATAGAAACACAAATTATTAAACATTACATTAATACATCTAAGCTTATGATCATTAAATCATGTTTAATTTTTAGTATTAATAGGATGTACAATTCATAAATACTATTTAAGATCGATATCCCTAAAACTATTACAGATTTATAACTTATTTAACTAGCAAAAAGACAAAGTGTAATAATTTTCAATAATTTAGTATATAAAATGGAGATGGTGGGTTAATTTATTTGGTTCAGTTATTTTGGGATATAATGAAGACTTTAATTCCAGAATAATTCTTATAGTATTATTATTATTAAGATTTCAAATATAATTATGACGGAGCTGATGATGCAAAATAAATTATCTTAAATTTTATCAAATAAGATTAAAAAATACCCTTCGATTAATAAATATCCTAAAAATTCTGTTAAAAATAAGAATAGGGTTTTCCAAATTTTAATCATTAAAAAATATAATGTTGAAAGTGATTCGTATTTACTAATTTGATCTATATATGATGTTGTCTTTTTGTCATTTTTTTGTATATTCATAAGATAAAACCAATATAATATAAAAATTTACATTGTCACAAAACTAAAGAGAATGTATTCAACCTATAAATTTGATCTTATAAAATAAGCATATGGTCTAACTAGATATAAAAGAAATATTTCAAAAGAATTTTCTGGCTTTTATCCATTTGTAAAAATCAATAAACCACATTTCAGTATTAACAAGTCATTTAAAATTTATAGGCCAAAATGGATATATTTTGAAGGTTGGCTTGTAAATTCCTTTATTATCATTGTTCTGTAAATGAAAGAATTCAAGATCTTCCAAAATTTCATTGAAACAACAAAATATTAAATAATAACTTGAATATATCATTTTTTTCTCCTCTAATAATTTTTAGAGACATATCTTTATGAAAACAGGAATAAATTCATAAATCATTTTCTTCTTCTATTATAACTTAATAGTTGAATGAATAAAGAGAGAAAGTAATGATTTCAATTTATAAAATATATTTAAATTGAATAGTTGAAAACAACTAGGTAGCAAGATTTTCTGTGCATATTGATTTTATTAAAGTGTTCAATGGTTTCTAAATTTTCATGCTAGACAATTCTTTTTTCCATTTCTAAAAAATTGTATGTATCAGCTTAAGTACTGCTCAACCAAAAATTAAACCAAATTTTAGCACCTCTACATCATCACATTAAATATTTTTTGTTATTAGAAATCTACATTTTAGAAACATAATATATTTCAAATTAATTATTTTCCATCATTAATAAATTATATAATGTTGATGCTCTTAAAATACATCTAAATAATTTTAATAATATGATTTTATATATATATTTACAATGTCCTGATAAAGTTTTACCTTTCAATTTTAACAATATATATCCCCTTAACCTTCATATTTCTATGATGGTATAAAAAATAGTTAAATTTCTTAGGGTGACATATTCAAATAGATTAAAAGATGAAATATTTTTTGAAATCTACATTCGAGAACAATTTTATTTATTCTAAATATTTGTGTAATTTTTTTTTTATTCCTTACTTATTAGGTGAATTAAACCTTGTAAAAAGAAGAAAAAAATTAAAAGATATATATATTCCGAACATTAATGAAAATTTTTACTTTAAAATTTTCTTGTTATCTACAACTGTATTAGTGTATCAACTTAATATTATCAACTTAATTTGATGTTCTTTATTTTATTTTAATTTGAAAATTAATTCAATTTGCATAATTAACCATCTGATTGCCTCAGATAAAATCAAATTTAAATAAAACTCTAATATTATGAGGTATTTATATTGATATAATTACTCCATGAAAATTTGATAATTAATTATATGAATTTGTCTTGTACTTAAGAAAATTGAAGAGGAGTTAGATTTATCAAATAGGATGAATTTTTTTATTAATTATGAAAAGATAGAACAAATAATAATTATATTTTCTCATAATTTTCTATTTATTTTAAATCAAAATCACTAAAATTTTTATAATCAAGCATATAAAGAGTTTGAATCAATACATAACTTGAATCAGTTTATTTACAGAATAAATTTAGAACTATTAAATTTGGATATGAAAGGGAAACACATAGAAAATTTAAAGCAAATACACAAATTAAAATAAATACGTTACTTTATTAAATTCTTAAAGATAATGATATAAAATTCAATAGAAATATCTTCATAACTTAGTTTTCAATAAATACTCATTTTGATATTCTCACACATTTATCAGTAGGATCAATTTGAAAAACATAATTAATGTATTTGCAGATATTTATTTATAAATTCTCAAAACTCAAATTAAACTTAAGACTATTAATAAATAATACATTCTTAAAAAAATTATTTACTATTTATTCTTTTATTTTTTTTATTTTTGATTGCTAATTTCGGCCAGCTCTAACTATTTCATATTTTTTAATGAGTTTTCTACATTTCTTTTACTTCCTTTATTTTTTATTATTCCTTGTAAATATTTCAAGAATATGTTTTAATCAACATTAAGATGATAGTCTAATGTATGATAATAATCAGCTCTACTTTAATATTCAATACATAATTCTCCTCCATGATAGAATAATTTTCTAAATCCCTCTGTAATTCTTAACTAACTTTTTGAATTCAGAGGTATTAGGAGCACAAATTGGTAATCCAAAAATATGTTTCATCGTATTTCTTTTTATTTATTAGATTAATATTTTTGGAATTTTATATTTGTTATTAGAAACTGCAGTTTAAGTATAAATTAAAATAGAGTTTGTACACACTTTCCATATTTATCTATTAATATAAAGGCATTTTTCTGCAAATCAATTTTAGTTTATTGGTCTTAGCTTTTAATTATCCTTATAATTTATTGAGGTGTCTGTAAGTTGATATTAAAATTACTAAATTGTATTAATATACGATCGGTTAATCGAATATATTTTTATCTTTGGTATTCTTAATGTTAAGAAGAGAAACATTCCTGATTTCTTTTTATTTCACTATCAGCTTCCATTTTTGCTATCATCTCAAGTAATTTTAGAAATTGGTAAATTTAAGTATTTTTAACTATAAAAATTAAATCATCAGCATATGCTTAAACATTAACCATTCCTCAAAATTTTATGAAATTCAACTAAAATTTCAATTTTTTGTTTACTTGAAAAACGATTGAGAATAGTCCAGTATATAATAATGTAATTAAAGTATGATAGAGCAATCATTAAGGATGAGTTGCAATAGGTATTCATTCGTCTATTAATTTCCAAAATATTACTGAAAAATTAGCCCGCCGAATTAAAATAAATATTATTTTCTAGCAGTTCACTAAAAATTAAACAATTGATCTTTTAGTTAGTAAATTTTACATTAATTATAAATCTATCTATAATTCAATAAATGTACAATTACAAAATGGTGTTAAGATTTGATATTCTAATAAAAATTAAACTAAAAAATAATAATGTGTGCCGATTTCAATCCTCCCAATATTGCTATCCAGTTATATTAAATGTAATACTATCTGAAATTAATACCTTTAAAGAAAATAGGTCTGATGACCTTTATTTATAGAACTAATCATTAGTTCGAAATTTTAATTATCCATAACTTTCTAGTTCATTTGATAATCTCTCTGATCATTGTTTAAATTTTTTTAACTTTTAATTTTTAAAATCAAAATAATAAAAAGAATAATATAATTTACA